>JAUNZM010000209.1:4617500-4640000 GCA_033459285.1 Clamator glandarius
TTAAAGTATTTCCCATCACTGCTACCAAGGCAGATTTGTTTGAAAGAGGCATTAGCTTGAGAGAACACATAACAAATCACAGAGAATAAGCCTGGAAAACACCCCAAGAGGCTATTGAGTTCATCATTCTCTCCAGCCACGATAGACGCTATCTGAAATGTCTATCTGTTCATTCCAACATTCTGGGACAAATTTACTGAAGGTGTCAGATGAGGAATCCCAGTATCATCATCAGGCTTGTACCTACTCTATCTCAGGATAACATGTGTTCTTTGTTTACAAGGCAGATACCTTTATAGCCGCCTATATGGATTTCCAATACCTGTTGTCATGTAAAGCTCTTTGGAGTGGAATACTGACTGAGTAAAGTACATTTGAATCCTGAGTCCCCTGAAGTCACGGAACTGCTTCTGCTAAGTGCTGCAGCTGAAAGAAGCATAGCAGATGGAGGAGATTTTCATGGAAAGATTATTAAAAAAAATATCGAAGCTTCAAAATTTACTAAGCAGTCAACCAGTCCCATTTTTCATCCAATGGTGAGAAAAATGAAGATGTAAGAAAAAAGCATAAAAAAGAGAAGAAATGGAGCAGTGGTTTGGAATCCCAACAGACATCAAAGATCTCAAAGCTTAACATAAGGTGAACATGCAAAACTGAACAGATGCAGTATCCGAGGAAAGGTAGCTTGGACTGCAAAGATGGCATTACACACAGGTAAGTCGTCTGGTGCCTCTCTAGGGAATCTGAAAAGACAAGTCTTCCAAAGGTGACAGCCTGAATTAATTACCTTCTGACTGATTCCCATTTTACAGCTGGGAAAACTGCACCATAAGTCCCGGGTTTGATGTCATTGCCTGCAAGTAGAAATGTAGGAGATACACATCAACCCAACTCTCCCAGCAGCACAGTATCCATTGCACAAGCTGTAGAGAGAGAAACAGTATAGTAACTTATTCAATAAAATGTAATTAATATCAGAAAAATTGTCTTCTCTTTGTGCAAGAGAGGTCTCTCATGGTTTGTGCTTCATCTGAAGAGGAGAAGGAATTACATTGGCTAAGAGAGGATTTGGCAAGTAAGAGAAGTGAAAAAATGTCATCTACCCACACCCCACATCAAAAATCACAAAAACTGATAAAAAAACTAGAATCTACTCCCTCTCCACTTTATCTCCAATATATAAAGATTTGACACTAGAATGAGAAGAGCTCAGACTGCTGGAAGGGGAATAGGACTAACAGGCAAACAGAAAGTAGCTTCATGCACTGTGCTGGTCATTTCAGACCCACAGGATTTAATTGTTGACATGCAGCTGGGAGGAAGGAAGCTGACAGTGCTGAGGCAGGATTTTTGCAGAGAAATCTTGAATGAATAGTCTGCTTCCAAAGCCAGGAAAAGAGCATCTTTTCTCTCCTATTACATCAGACACTAGCACATAGTATCTGTCTGGGGCTCATCAGAACAAAAAAGACAGGGAAACGTGTCTGTACGCATGCATGCAACTAAAATATTGTGAGAAATGCATTAGGACTGGAAACCAGCTCAATTCGGTGTTTAAAAGTAAGAGTTTCGGTGCTTTTGCTGACCACTGCACTCCTTCCTATCAGTGAGCAGAAGAGAGGAAGAAAGCAAAACAAAGGTGAAAGAATAATGTGGAAAGAATAGGATAACTGAAAGAGAGAACAAAGCAGGGGAATAACAACAGAGTAAGAAGGAAAAGGGAGAAAAAGATTTTGGGGAGTGTTGAGTTTGAAAAAGAGGATTGAGAGGATTAAGTGTAAAAGGGAAGAAAATTCTAATATCCTAGAAGGTAAGAAAGGAGAACAAAACAAAATAGGAGTTATAATTACATGACAATACAGGATTTTCCATATTGGATCACATCATTAGTCCATCAAGTTGCGTATCCTGTCTGTAGTAGTGGAATGAGGGATTAGAGAAAGATGAAAAAAAACCCCACAATAATAAAGCATCCAACCAGCCACACAAAGGAGAGAATTATAACCCTGGCCCTATGGTAATCAGTTTGCATACCAAAGCAAAAGTCTGGGTTGGTATTAGGAAATGTTACTCATGATCATAAAATTATATGGGGATTTTTGCTTGTTTTTAAATGAACCTATCCATTTTATTTAGCTGGATGTGTTCCTGCATTTGTGAATCCCTTGAACTGACTGTCCTACTAGTTCCATTGAGTAGCCTTTTTTCTCCAGAGTGTAATTCCAGAGTGATCAAGCAGTCTGTATGTTACTGTAGGTAACACAATAGAAAAGTTCTTACATCCATTTTCATATTTCCCTATCTGTTCCTTCTCCAACAGTTACAATTTTCTTTCTTAATGGGTAACCATCAGCTTAAATTTCCTCTTTTCAAAATAACACCCTTGTGCAGTCTGCCTGGGCATTTAACTTTGTGTTGAGGTCTGTCTGGTGATGATTCCCAGCCTGGGATGGTGTTCTGTAGTGTTCCTTCTGAACAGTTGTCTGCAGACAAATACAAATAATTCAGAATGTGTTAATGTGAACTTTCTGGAAATTATGTACCTGCTGGCTCCTGGTGGAGGGTGGAGGATGAAGACAAAACCTGGGGCAAGGTCTCCCTAGTCAATACAGAAAGCAGGTGGTTTGAAAGCTGCTTTCCACTGTGGTTTAGAAAAGAATATTCCCAGATATTTCTACCTGGGAAGATTGCATATGAATTTGTTACTGACCACTGGAAGGTTATAGAAATATCCAGGCTTGATAAAAGGTTATGTGAGCTGCTCAAAATGGAAAACAAAAAACGAGCAATTTTCTCTCAGCCTGAGAATTCACAAACTGTGTTACCAGGCAGAACTATGGAAAACTATTATGAGTCTTCTTGTCCAAGTCTACTAACTAGGATATTCTTCCCTGTGTACTGTTGTTACAGAGTCCCTGTGTTATTGGTTATTAAATAAATGCTTTTTCAGGGATACTGTATTTTATTTTCACTTTTTTAAACAGTGAAATATTACATTAGTACGTAATTGGTTTTGCCACACTACCTCTATCACTGCTGCTTTCCTTCCACAGCCTTTTCAGTGTGAACATAGAAGAAAGTACCAATGTCTTTAGAGTGTGGTTGAATTGCCATACTAGTGCAAGTGTCCTAACAAGTCCTGGAAAGTGCAAGCATAGCTTCTCAAACTCTCAAAATTAATGAGTGACAATAAAATTCAACATCAGAATCAAAATCTGCTTGAGATTTTCACAGTGTCTAGAGAAAAAAACAAGACAAAGCATATTTTGGATATATTTTTTTAAAAAATGATCTGAAGTCTGAATCTAACACAGTACTATCAAATTCATTCACATTCAGTTTTCTTCTCCCAGTCTCTGTCTGTCCCTGATTTGTTTTGAAATGCAGGAGCTAGAGCAGCAATCTCTGTGAGACAGCATTGGATCTATCTTCATGAAAAAGGCACCTGTTACCTTTTCTTTCACATTTTTGGCAGCTGTGGAGAACTTTCTTATTTTTGTAACATCAGGAAGTATACAGAGTGTAAAATGGGAATGTAAGTGAAAGATGGAGAAAGATAAGGAAAGAAAGCAAGGGAATTATAACAAAAGTTTCTATAATATTTTAGTAAAATATTCTGGCTTCTTAAGTGCTCTGTAGCTTTGGGTTTGTGAATGGAGAGAGAAAAATAGCACTTATTAATTTTAAAAAGAATATTTTTTCTAAAAAACATAATTTCTACATTTCCACTTTTAAAGTTAGAGACTCTGCAAACAAACATTGTGAGAACTCAACCTAAAACTTTTTATTTTTCAGGCTCAAACCAGAAATGCCTTTCAAGATTTATGGGTTTGGGTGCCTTTTAAAGTGTAAATTACTTTTTTGCTAATATCAAAAAGACAGCCTCAGGAGCTTTTTTAAAAGATGGCACTGCAGCAAACAACGCAGAATCTTCCAACGCTGTCAGAAGGCCTCCGTGCCATCTTATAACATCCTTGCTATTTCTGCCCTGACCCTCCTTCAAGCAGGAGCTGACAATCCTGCTAAATCATGTGGTAGGTTAGTGATGTGGGAAAATGTCAGCATGTGATTACAATAAATCTCCAAACTCTGTTTTACTTTATGTGACCCATTCAGGATTCAAATTTAGAAGCACAATGTGGTGAAGATAGAGGATAGATGTGTGTGTTACGTGTTCCTGGGACAGCCTGGCATGTGGAACAAGGGTACACTCAAGGGATGTATTTCCCCCCTGGGTTTTCTACTGAGGGTGAATCTAGGGCTTCAAGGAAGACTGCTGGAAGAACCTGAACTAAGATAAAATCCAGTCTGCCTGAAGTGCTTGGATTTACATTACCAACTTCCATTTGAAGGGCAACTCCAGAAGCTTCTCCTGATACTGCTAAGACTTGTCATCACCATCTCTTCCTCAAAGGGATTTTCACCTTGAAACTCCTCTGATTTCCTGATTTCATCCTAATTCCCATAGCTGGTGTATATAAGCAAATTAAACAAATACAGTCCAAGTTCTCTACTGGATTTCACTGAATTTTCTTTGTTAGAAGAGGATTTGCTTAGAAAATGTTATCATTAATTATTATTAACGTCAGGTATGGGTATATACTTAGCTAATGGTGAGAGCTATCCATGTTACTGTGAAAACTGTCAAATATGACAGTAGAATTTCCACATATATTAATTTCATGCAAACCTTCTCAATCCTGTTCACTTGCTTAGGAATTTTCAGCCAAGCTGTGCTATCTGCAAAGCCCTAGAAATCTGAAAGTACATGGACTATGTCACGGAGGCAAACACAATCAAAAGTAAAGATAGTCTCAGCTAGCAATAACTAAAGAGAACAATCAAGATTTTGAGCCAACACGGAAGTAGCAAGGCAAGCAGACTGGAAGCCTGGGCAAGGTGGATAGGCAGACATACACAGACAGAGCATCTGTGTAGAATGTGGGGATCCACCTTCCCTGTATGATGAAATCTCTGTACAGGCAGGAGAGAGAAGCTATAGGAATTAAAGGATCGTCTAGATGGTGGTGAACACACCAGTTATTGAGCAACTCCTCAGAAAAGAGGAATGCGTTTCTTGGTGGGACACAGGTGAAAGAAGCCTTTCCTTATCTCACTTATGCTAAGTTATATTTGCATTTGTGTTCCTTTGGCCTTTGGAGAAAAAAGGCCTCTCACATACTGTTCTACCTTCCCTGCCAGTTTATGTGTATTGCAAATATTTTTTTAATTCATTTGTGGGTCTGTTCAGGAGGTGAATAGTGTGTTTTGGTTTTAAATCTAGAAGCTACATGCTATAAAAAATAAAATAAAATACAGCACCACAGGGAGCCCAGCTGCCACATAGAAAGTTGATCTCTCTAAAACCTTCTGGTCTGAAAGAAAAAAAATTAGTTTAGACATTTTTATGGGATTTCTTCAGCTAAAGCCCACCTTCAAATCCCACTTAACTTAGTATGTTTACATGTGTCAAATTTTCATTATATAATAAACAAAAACATGTGTACAAATGAGAAGAAACTAAAATCAGATGGCTGGTGGACTGTAGGGAACAATGATTATTCAATTCCCTGGTGATACCTTTTTCCAGAAAGCCAAGTCCAGCTGCAGATTTTGGCAAACTATAGCCTTTTCACCATACTCAAACAGTTCTTTATATTTGACAAAGCTGCCTTTTCTACTGCAACAGTAGAGACAATATATATTTTTTAGCTCTAAAAGACCAATAGAATTTCTAAATTTCACTGAATTTCACTGTTAGATGTTGATATTTTTGTATAGTAATGTAGAAAACATTTATCCTTACAGAAAAACTAAGCTGTTATCAGACTATCTTACTACAAAGGCCATTGTGGTAGGGTTTTTTTCTGAAGTAGGGAATTTCAGCATTTCAGTGTATTTTTGAGAAATTAGTACAAACCATGGGAAAGGTTAACAACATCAAAGTAATTCTGTAGCTCACAACATCTTCCATTGGATATCATATTCAATAACAGGTGCTGCTGTGGAATATGCTTTTTCTGCAACTAAACAGAGAGATTCAGGTAAGGAGAGTTACTCGTTAAGTATAGTAATCATTTCCAAGATGGTCTGGAAATACTGGGAAGATTCTTTCACATCTATTCTATGAAATGCAGATCAGAGACTTGGCTCACATAGTTGATCTGCAGTCAGGAAAAATTGGTGCTTATTCCCAGTTCTGACCAGAATGTGACCTCTTGGAAATATTAAAGGCAGTAAGAATTCAGGTTTTTTTTCCATAATTTCTATCTGCAACAATCATTGCCAGTTCTAAGGGTGCCTGTTTGCAATAGGTTGACACAAACATAAAGCAACAGCAATGATTCATCTCAAGCTTATAGTAACAGAGTAAAACTTTCCTCACAGCACTTCTTTCCCCTGTTTAAAATCACTGATGTGCTGCCCGGCATCCAATGTACCGGATCTTGATGAGTAGACTGTGATGAGGCAGAACAATCAGAGGTTTGGCTAAAAAAAGAAACATGTTCTAGAACTCCTTGATCATCTCATCAAGACTCTAGGTAATGGATATCTGGCAGAGCTGTCTTAACAGGACTGTCAAAATATCTCTGACAAAATCTTCCTCAAAAGGATAACAATACTAAGCAGTCATTGGTAGAATCAACATCTCTGCCATGGATTAGAAACCAAAATATAGAAACAGAGCAAAAAGTATGTATCAAATTATAGTATCACAGAAAGTTAATATCTGAGTATCTCAAATTCCCTGACTGGGCAAAAGATACCAGTGGTATAAAGAAATATTAATAGGTTCAAACAACGGTTATCAATTTATCACTCCAGATAAATGTCCCATATTTAGATAAACTTACACAAATTTTTTATTCATGTTTACGTGTGGGCTAGGACAGATCCTACTTGCTGGCCTGTGCCTGCAGGAATAACAGTGCCATTTTATTTGCATGTGGATATTTAACTCAGGTTTTGTAAATAAAATTGTAAATTAGAAAGACTGAAAACCACACTGCTATATCTACTAAATGTTCTCAGAGCCTTAAGAAAGAGACATTTCCACAAGTCATCTGCAAAGAATCTTGTTTTCTTGGAACAAAGTAGTACTATAAACAATTTTACAACACTTAATGAAAAAATAAGCTATGTCGCAAACCCTTCTCACATAAGGGGAAGGACCTTATAGTTCTTATTGTTCTTACAGGGTTTGATCCTACATGCAGCTGAATGCAGTGGGTTGTGAAGGTGCTTAGTACCAGGCAGAAGTAAGCCTCTAACCGTTTAATTGCTAATAAAGACATTTTATTCAGGACTACACTACACCCATAAATTTTTCCAGCAAGAAAATCTAGCAGCTTCTCAGGGAGAAACTACAGGGTGAGTGCAAGGGGCTCAACAGCTTTGAAGCAGGGAGAGTCCTTCACAAAACTTACTGTTCAGGAGCAAATCCCATCACCTCTCCACCTCCCCCTCATCATTGCCTTACACACACCAGCAGCAATCAATTGGCCCCCAGCTGGCAGGCACACTATTTTTCCTATTTAACAGCCTCCAGGGTGGTCTCTTTCACTAATCCTCCAGGCTGTACAGCAGACCTGGAGCTGAAGTAGCTTGTGCAGTCAGCTTTTTTTTTTTTTTTTTTTTTTTTTGGGGGGGGGGGGAGTACATAAAATGGAGCAGCAGTGCTTGTTGGCAATGGAGCATTCCTTTATGTGTTTTCCTCATAGCCCACTCCTGAGCACCCTTTTACACTTCTTGCATGTAATGCATTTGTTGCTTAATCTTTCTAAGATTAGAATGAGATTTAAAGGATGGATCAGGACACTGAATATAAGAATTAACTGTAATATTCCTTTACTGTTAGGTTACTAAGTATGTTTAACAATTGTTTAAAACCTGCCACTAAGGATTCTCCCAGGTTAAGATGCCCATTCCCAGTGGTCCAACCAAACTGCTTCTCCAGCTGTCCAAAACAAGTTAAGATTTTCAGCACTAGAGAAGAAGGAGGGAGAGAGGGGAAAAAAAGACAAACAAACCCTTTTGATGTGTATCATTCATCTTTAGCTCTTCTACTGAGAACTTCTGATTGTTGTTGCTAAATGCCATATATGCTCAGTATATGCATTTCTAATGTATTTTTTTTCCTTGGATATATATTCCTGGGCATTTGTTCCCATGTTATTTTTAGATACCAGGGCTGCTTGTATCTTCTGTGATGCTGGGAATTGTTTCCAGTCCTCCACTGAGACACAGAGGAAATGTCCTGAGCTTGAAAAATCTGCTTTTCTAGCTCAAGCTTTAGGGGAGGAGAGCAAGGAGAAAGACAACAAAATACTCTTGTAACTCTGGAGGTTTCTGATACAAACCAAAGTAGAAAATGAAGAAGACAATACACAATACAACATTTTTTTTTCAAATGAACCCATTTGAAACATCCTAACATACTATAAGAAATACGAGTTCATGAATGCTTACAGTGAACCCTACTGTGTAGTGCCAAGCCAGCTGTCTCAGCATGTAGAAGCAGTAACAGTACAGCAATCCACACAGCATAATTTCCTCTGCTGCTCGGAGTAGATACTGCTGCATTTCTATACAACCACTTCTTCTCACGTGTGAATCAACTCATCTAGCTGCAGGGACAGCATATCTGTAGCAGTTTTCATTTACTAAATATGAGAGTTGATGGAAGACATTGCAGGCCAAGGAGTTACTTTGGTGCTGTTAATCTGTATAGTTGATTTGCTACCACTTATCCTAGGCATATAGTGGGATGGATTTGGTATGAGCTCTGTATGTGTAACATGTCACGCTTTTACATTTTCCTGTGAAGTAAAGAACAACTTTATTGTGATCTTTAGAGGAAGGATTAGTCCTGTGTTTGGGAGCTGTAAGCCCCAGGAGCTCATCAACATGTTCCTTTTCCTCTGCAGACAAGATGAGTTTCCTGGGGACAGGGAAATCTCCTTCATCTCCTCAGACTTGGCAAGTTTGGAGTCAGCTCATTGTCCACAGAGTGGTCCCCTTTGGCAGTAAAGAAGTGTGACTTCTCCCTCTACGTAAGTCCTCACTCTATGGGACCTGAGAAAAGGCACAAACCCAACCTTTAAATCCTGGATGTATTCACCAGGCCAGCTTCTCACTGAGTAACTTCAGCGTTACCTGGCATTCGTATCAATCAGGTTCAGTGGTAGCTCAGAGATACGCTATCCCCAAGAAGAATTCCCATTGATCCTGCACCCTCAGATCTGGAAACAATGGGCTATATTCTCACATAGTTAAGCCAAAATAGCTCAGTTACTTTATAGCAATTAATATGTGCTACCTTCCCTGCCCATTTTTTTCATCTTTGTGCACTAATCACTTGTGTAAGCAGTGTCACAATTTGGTCCTAGGAACAAATAATATCTTTTGAAAATAGATTCCTGGAAGATGAGGAAGAAATATTTGACGCTGGGAAACCTTACAAAAGGATTTAAGTTAGCTAAGCTGATTGGAAGGAAAACCAGTTAAAATCCAGATAGTAACATGAATGCATAAAACAGAGAACTCCTAAAATAAAATTAAAATAGGTCAGAAGTTTTCAAATTAATACTTCCATTCACTCTGCTGGAATAGATTTTGTGGAATCACTCATCATCCTAATGCCCTTATTTCATCCCATTTAAGAACAAAATATTACATATATTATTATCAAAGTTTTCTTGTACTGCTTATCTTATTTTTAACTATTTAAGAAGTATTACCAAATATATACACCACACACATTAAATTGTGCAGAAATCACAGAATATTTAGGTTAATACTAATGAGATAATCCACCTGCCTATTTCACTGCAAAACAGCTGCACAGAATTAAAAGGGTGCAATTAAACTTTATTCAGTGCATAGATAATTGATCCAATGTGGAGAATGATGTCACTGGTCGGTTAAAAATATATTTTACCTTTTAAATTAAAATTTCTCCATTAGAAAAACTGGAAATACAAACCTGACACATAAATCATTCTGGAAACTTTGTTTTATAGAGCAACAAAAAGAAGAAAAATGAAATAAAATTGCAGCACATACAACATGCAGATGACCATTATTTCATTTCCTCTCCAAAAGGGGCAATAGAAATCTAAATGAGATATTGTTGTTGCTCTCCTTCCATATGGGAAGTTCAATTAGTCTTTGATATTTCACTGTATTTGTTTTTATCTTTTCTGACAGCTTCCATTTTCTGAAAGGTTTTGTCTCCCTGCCCCGCCCCAGCAATGAAACACCACTATTTAACTGTTTTAATTACTAATTTTAGATGACACCAAACTTGTGTAAGTTGCTTTTTCAACAAATAGGGAGGGATTCATGTTTAAAGATCTGTCCAGCCCACCATCTGTCTGGGGCACTGTAACGGTTGCTCTGGAAGCTGTGGCTGGACCAGAAGGACACACTCAGGCCTCTGATCAAGGCTACTGAAGAGAAAACACAGCTTCTTGCCAAGTTTGTATCTCTTCATATTTATGGCAGTAGACTGAAAAATGCACTACCTAATTTCTTCATGCATTGTAACATTCTTTCTGACACTGCTAGTGGCAGTCACTAATCTGTTCCATGCACTTCATGTCAAGATGATACAAGCATTGTTAGAGAGAAAGAAGGACAAGAAAATAATAATCATCTGTCCAACAAGGAATTAATATAGTTCCCATTTTATAACATTTTGGTGGCTATTCAGATGTGGTACTGAAATAACCACTTTAATCTCATTGCTTTGACAGGGGCTTCTACAGACAGAAACTGAGGAAAAGGAACTTTAACTTGTATATGCCACCAATTACCAATTTCTGTGTTGTGAAGGGAACTTTAAACAAATTTCTTCTCACCAATGTGATGCAGCTGCCTTCTCCCTCTGATTCAGGGTGCTGTATCCTTCTGAATGTGTAAGGGCTGACCTGGAGACACATCCACTGGATATACTTAAAACATCTGAGATGCTTTCCAGACAAGCCAGATGTACAGTGTCATCACTCCTGATGCAGGATATTCTGCAGTGTTACTCTTGCATCTCAAAGTGTTGGAGACTTTGGACACAGTTCCTTGAGTCTTTTGCCCAGTAAATCTCAGACAAATTTAGAAACAAACTTTATCAAACTTCACCTATATGGGATCACGATACTTTTTAATTGTTATGGTAGGTTATGTTACAGGAGAAATGTATCTGTAGAATTTATTACTCATCTGACTCTAAACAAAACAGTCCTCAGAAAAGAAATCCTACTAAACCTGGCTATTTCCTTTATCTATGTGCTGCTATGTGCATGTTTCTAGCAAGTGAATTAGGTTAGAGAATAATGTCAAATGTGTACGAAGATCATGTGCAGATATCATTATACATATACATATACAGTAAATCCCACTCCATAGACTTTAAGTAGACCTCACTGGAATTCTTTGTCTTATATAAGATTTTGGATTGTTGCTTCACAAAACTTAGTGTAAATACAGTTACCATAGATATATCTCAGACAGACACATACACATGCATATTAATATACATACACATGGTACAGTTCATTATTCTTGACTGTGAGGGCTTATGACTATTGACACTGTCAATTTTTATCTCATTACTCATCACTGCTTACTCTGAGTGCTAATAGTATATTTCCACGGAGTTTGTGTGTGCTGCAATGTAAATTCTGACATTGCTAGTGTCAGTCACTAATCTACCTCATTCAGTTCATGTCAAGATGATACATCACAATGCTCAACAACTGTCATCCCTGCTTTAAATAGACCTACATTTTTCTCAACTTTACAATTAAATATACATATACATATATATAATCTTCAGCTCCACATTAGGTTCTGCTTTAAGAATATGACCATGAAAGTCATTCTAAATATTTTCCAAAGCAATTACTATGTGGGGTTTTTTTGTTGGTTTAGTTTCTATCAAAATGCTTTAGAACACTAAAAGCAAACACTGGAAAAATCCAGACATGTTTATATTTTTTTATAAGTCCAGATTTATTTCACGTCAAACATAAAATCTCATTTTCTGTCATTGAGTTGTGATGTCTGAGATTACTGAGATTGGTTTATAACATTTCCAAATTGATGGTTAAGAAAGATTGATCTAAAAATGCATATAAATATCACAAGTGAACTTGAGTGTTTTAATTAACTAATATCACTATGGGTTTGAGAATAATATTAAAGGAAAACTTAAGCTTGTTGCCATTCATCTTCTCCCTTTGCTGGAGTTATTCCTTAGCGTCACCATTGCTGTGCTTTGGTTCATGTTATTCCCTACACATAGCCCAAACTATGTTTATACTTTCTTCTACTTCACAATTATGACTGTATTTTTGTTGTAGATCTCCTGATTATATACCTTATTCTTCCCTTACACATGTTCATCATTCTATTTGACTGTTCTTTGCTTAAATATACACTTACTTCTTTCTCTAGCATTGGTCTGGCCAGCAGTGGTAAACACTGCTGTTTGGGCAATTGGATACACGTGGTTGTTTTAACTGATGCTGTAAATAAGAGGCTCTGTGGCCATGCCTGGGGCTTTGCAGCAAGAATTCACAGGCTGAGTGCTCCTCTTATGGCCAGGACTGAGGAATGCGTTCACATAAGGGACCCCAAGGACAGTACTTGTGCCTCTCTGCCTGTCTGCATTGGCCCAGTTGTGAAACTGGCTTCTGTTTGGACCAACAGTGAACAGGAACTGGCACAGGGTCTGTTGTTAAGGGTCATTGAAAAAAACACAGCAAAGGCTAGCAAGAACAGATGAGGTGCTGAACCTATAACCCACGGATGTTATACACATACACGTACACGTACACATACACATACACGTACACGTACATATACATACACACACACATACACATACACATTTCTGATTAATTTGAGTTCCCAGCTAAACTGTCTACACAAAAATATTCTCTGAGGAGATGTAATTTCTTACCCTTCTAAAAGGCAAGATGCTGTAAAACAAAATGTCTGGAAAAATATGTTTTTAAACAATTTTTTTGAACAGTGCAAATGTGATGCAATATCTTTTTTTTTATATTTTTCTTTGTATTTTTTTCTGTTCATGTTCAGCTGGGGTTTAGTCCTCTGCAGGACTAGAGTCTTGAATGTTTTAAAGAAATGAGATCATGAAACAGAGAGAGTATAAATGACAGGCAATTTCATATCGTAGCTGCATAAAATAACTCTTGTTTTAAACTGGCGAAATTGCATTCCTGTGGACACAAACAAACTTAAGCACATGAAAATCTATGATGCACGTGAGATGGATAGGGCTGAATCTATTCCAATTATTTCATTGATTATGTGTATTTTTCTCTCCAATGTATGAACTAACATGTGTACAAGAACAAAGAAATACATTCAATGCCTAGTAGAATTTTCAAAATAATCTAACCTTTGAAAATCCAATTGAGAACCTAAGTACCTATTTAAATGCCTAAATATCCTTTAAAATGTGGTCTTCTGCAACCACAATTTTGTCCTTATATAAGAAAGTGTAACATGGTGTTCAAATCTTCTCCAAATTTGTGTCACTTTCTGACATTACATGCTTAATAAAGTAAACAGGAGGGGAAAAGGAAGACCAGTTTTGTTTTCATTCTGATTTATAGAGGAATGTATAAAACATGTTATCTGTACTAAGTAAGTATGACAAAAGTTACGTGTTGATCTTTCTTTTTGCTCATTTTACATAAATGAAAAAAACATGATAAGAAAGAACACTGGTGATTTGGCAATGGACTAAGCAATATCACAAACAGAGTTTGAGGGAGTGCAGTATCTGGTCTAGTTAGCAGAAGAAATCCAAAATGAGTTTGTTTATATCAATAGAATTACTTAAATCCACTGGATCACTAAAAATTGCCTGGGTTTACCTGGTGTAATTGAGGACAGGATTTAACCCATAAGGCTAACTTAACTATGGATGAACACACACACACACACACAAATAATAATCAGGAAATCAAGAAGCCATATTTCCCATGGCAAACATAACTCATCTAGATTGCAGAGATGTAGATTAAATGAATGATTAAAATGTAGCAGTAATGGGAAATACTACCTATGTACATGGAGGTCAAATTCTAATTCCTGTGGGAACTGTAACTTTGAATTTTCTGGGGTATGTATTTAAATTTTCAGACATAATGTTGATCTTCATGTTGAACATAATTTAGTTTTTGGAATCACACGTATCATCCCCATACTACTCACTTCACCTCTCAGTAAAGTATGCTTTTGAAGTAGCAGTGTTTAATATGATAGCTCTGGCACAGCTCTGATTAATTAAGCTACTGCCTAGGAGTTATACACACACCACTTGATATCTAAAAATCCAGTCTGCTTTGAGTTCAGACTAGATCATCACTACTCATTCCTTTCATGAGCAAACAAACTTAATGACAGTGTTATAGATTCAAGAAAGGTTTCAAATGCAAACGCAATAGATTGCACAATGAAGACATACATATATCCTTTATTTAGGGTGACAAAAAACTTAAACATATCTTTCAGTACTGTCTTATACAAACACAGTACATCACTAGCCTGGACACCAAGATATTTAAAGCTATTATTTAGTACCATAATAGGTAGTAATTTAAATACAAGGTAAAATCATTACATTGTCTTGTTTACTACTGATGTTAATGTCAAGCTGATGTGTAATGCTCCAAAAAAAGGCAGCCTATGATTTGTTATCATTAAACTGTCAGTTCTGTCATATGTTAAGCGTAGATTCATACTATACTTTTTCCAGCATATCGTTTTATTTTCTATCAGTCAAAAACTGAAGCATTTTAATTGTGTCTCTGCTATTTTTCTATTAACTGTTTCATGCATTTTTTTCTCTGGCCTTTTAATTGCAGTTTAATAGTGGTCATTAACACATTAAGGGGTGTTAGAAGAACATTTGAAGTCCTCTTGACTTCTACCAAAGTTGACACTTCAATGCTAGAGTAATTTCAGCTATTCATTTATTTAATAGTGACCTATGCAAATGTGGAACCATGTCATTTTACAAATTGACTGTAATAATTAACTAGAAAGGCAGAGTAAAATGAAACAGGTTATAATTAGAATAAAACTGCTACAGTATTACGTCAGCTAGAATAAAATAATCTCAAATGATTAAATTGGTTTCAATTATTAAGAATCAGTTTAATGTACCCACTGTTCTGATTTTTTACATTTCTCTTTTTTGTGTGCATTAGATGTCACCTCATACAATTTATGCATTTTATTCATCTTGGTAAAACAGGCATTACAAAAGTTTAATTAAGTAGTAAAAGACTTCATATTATTCCGTTGAATTCTAAATTAGTTGCAGAAAGAAATGATAGTGCATGGTACGTACCATTCATACACATTTCAATTAGATGCATCTATTGTTAGCTAATATTTCTCTACTCCAGTGTATAGATAGAGGTACCAATATGGAGGAATACGTAGGTATATACACAGGAATAATGATGCTGGCTTCCACAGTATGTTTTTCACTCACATGAACAATATAATTTTCAACTATATTATTTAGATCTTTATCTTCAGGGTACTCGTGTCAAGGTTCATGATAAACATGGAATTGTAAAATTACATTTTCCTTAATACCTTCACCTTGCTTATTCAGTTGTTCTTTTTGCAGACTGTGGATATTTAGATGGATGGATGGATGGATGGATGGATGGATGGATAGATAGATAGATAGATAGATAGATAGATAAGTATGCTTGTAGGTACACAAAAATCTATATGAGATAGACATATTTAATAACGACAGCATTTACAAAGTCATATGTTGAAGATGAAAACAAACATCATTTTGATCCCAAATTTCAACGCAGAGGTACATTGACAAGTCTGTTCTCTTTGACTCTACTTGCTATCTGCTTGCTATATCTAAACTGAGCTTTGAACATGCCATGAATTAATGCTCTACGAATGGGCATTTAAAGCCTCTGCTTTAAAGCCGTAATATTTAAGATGCACGCACAACAACCCTGTGCAGTGCTACTGACTAGGAGAAGTCTGTCTAGAAAGCTGCCAGGAGGAGAAGGACCTGGGGGTGTTGGTTGACAGCGACTGAACATGAGCCAGCAGTGTGCCCAGGTGGCCAAGAAGGCCAATGGCATCTTGGCTGGTATCCAAAATGGTGTGACCAGCAGGTCCAGGGAGGTTATTCTCCCTCTGTACTCGGCACTGGTGAGACTGCACCTCGAATCCTGTGTTCAGTTCTGGGCCCCTCACCACAAGAAGGGTGTTGAGGCTCTGGAGCGAGTCCAGAGAAGAGCAACAAAGCTGGTGAAGGGGCTGGAGAACAGGCCTTATGAGGAGCAGCTGAGAGAGCTGGGGTTGTTTAGCCTGGAGAAGAGGAGGCTGAGGGGAGACCTCATTGCTCTCTACAACTACCTGAAAGGAGGTTGTAGAGAGGAGGGAGCTGGCCTCATCTCCCAAGTGACAGGGGACATGACGAGAGGGAATGGCCACAAGCTCAGCCAGGGGAGATTTAGGCTGGACATCAGGAAAAAATTTTTCATGGAAAGGGTCACTGGGCACTGGAACAGGCTGCCCAGGGAGGTGATTGAGTCACCTCCTTCCCTGGAGGTGTTTAAGGTGAGGGTGGACGAGGTGCTAAGGGACATGGTTTAGTGTTTGATAAGAATGGTTGGACTTGATGATCCAGTGGGTCTCTTCCAACCTCGTTATTGTATGATTCTATGAATTTCTTCTTTCTACTCGTACAGTTTAAAATTATTGTTAATTAAAATTAAACCTTGTTTACTGTGTGGCTTGCTGGACTGGTCAAGTACTTTCAAGAATTATGCCTCCAATCTTAAACATTTCTGACATCAGCAGAACAGTTTTTGGTAGAAACAAAGCTTACTGGTAAGCTCAATGGTGGTTTCAGCACAACAAACTAAAAGGAACAAAATATTGTTAGCAACCTACACCTTCCACAGATTTGGTTACAAAGTCAGTTGTGCTCCTTGGTATCTCAAAATCACTGGAAGTCCTGAACTTCCAGGCAGCTGGCCTCTAACCCAACTTCCCAGGAAAGGGTTCTGGGAACCTGGCCACAGCCCACCAAACAAGCTGTTGAAAATTCCAAAGACTTTAGTTTCCATACTTTACGTGAGGCTAGGTGTCAACAAAAGTGAGTGAGTTTTCCAACTTGAGGAGGAGTTTTATGACCTATGTGTCACTTATTCACCTTTCTTAAAGGTCTTATGAACTTGCTAAGATCACTTCTATATATTCTACATATTCCAAATGGAACTAGAAATCTTTTTATTGTATTGTAATTACTGTTGTGTCATTATAATAATGCAATTATTATTAATTACATTTTCTGAAGATAATTAAATTCTTTGCACAGAACAAAGACAAGCAGTAAACTGCAATTAACCGTATTTCCTCAAAAAAAATACTTAATATGGCAGATTATGGTAACTCAGTACAAATAACCCATTCCTTAACAGTCTTACAACTGGATAATTTACACAAATAGTTACTTTATCCTAGAGCAACTACTGCGTAGATCTTTGTGATGCATGTACTGGAAATTTGCTTTGTGAGCACTTCCTGCCACATTTCAGCAATGTCAAACAGTCCAAAGATGTCACGTGCAGAAATCTGAAAAATGCATCTCAGCTTCTCAAAGAAATATTCAAGTGTGCAAACTATGCAATAATGTACATAGGCCTTTACAAGAAAACAGCCTAATGAGAATCTGGCAGTCTTTCCATGGAAGAGTGGGGAAGACTTAACTATCATGTGACTGATGTGCAGCAGGGATGTCCAGAGGAAGCTGACAAGCAGAGTGACTGGGTGACCCTGCTATCAAACCTTTGACAAATTATAAGATTTCTTTCAATCTCCAGTCTACGAAATACTTGCAACCCATGCTCACCCAAAAAAGAAGCATGAAGCAGGCCTTGTGTTATTCTCACTCAGCTTTACTCAACTAAAAACTTAGCACATGGTCTAAACTTCTCTAAGCTCCCTTTAGAGAATCACAGGCTAGTTCATGTTGGAAGGAACTTCTGGAGGTCCTGTCCTGCTGATCAGTGTCAGTAGAGAATGAAAGGCAGCTACTCTGAGCGGTCACAGCTAGCTTAGCTTTTAAGCAGCTATAGGACTTTGTAAGTTAATGATGGGATTTAGTTTAGATAACCTAGCCTTCCCTGAATGACAGTTTTTGTTCAGCTCTACTATTTCCAACCTTCAGCCATAACATGGAGTAAAAAGAGTCTACCTTTCCTGTCAGCCACCCTGAAAGTTACCCAGTTCCTGCTCTTTCATTTCCACAGCAGAAGAAAGAGGAAAATAAAATTAATCACACATGTTGGCTCTGCAAGTGCATCTCACAGCATCTATATGATCTTGGCAGAACAAGACCCACATGTGTTGAAGGGAAAGAAATCAAAACAAAGCTCTCTGAGACCAGTTCTTTCCTTTGCTTTCTCTAATTAGTTTAAGGGAGAGAAAGCCAGAGAAAAATGTAAAATATGAAATTCTCCAGGCAGAAGAGAAATAACAAAACAAAGATCCTGTTAAACAATACTACTATTGCAGCTCACCTTTCAGAGTGTTGATGATCTTCATCTCTGTCCATATGGGCCTACGAGTTCCAAATTTCACCCTGACAGACACCAACATTAGTTACATCATCCCCTTGTCCCACAAAGCTTTACTGCTTTTTTCTCTAGAAGAGTGCCTTCTTGTTAAGTAACCACTGCACCAAACAAAATTGAACTCCCTACTCACAAAAGCCCTTTTTTTTACTTAACTGCATTAGCAAAAAGGATGGGGGAAAAACACAAAACAGGAAATGGGAAAAAGAATAATTTAGAAAACTTCTTTATCCCATGATGACCCACACATCTCTTCCTTGACTCTCAGAAATTAATCAATCTGTCCTTGCTTTGTCAATTTTTTTCAGTATCTCTGGGGAGATCTTCCAGCTTTACTGATCCAGCAACCACTGTTTTGAATTCTTTGAGCAAGATGCCTTCATTGGTCCATTTTACCTACATACCTCTTCATATCCTTCCGTGGCCAGCAATAGAGCTAAAAAATCTCTATACCAGTTTTCCTTTTTCAAAAGTCTTATTACACTCTCCTTAACAGTTACAATGTTTTCCTTATAACATGTTGATGAGCAAAGCCACCAGTTTCAATAGTAATACCAGCCAGACTAAGTGGTAGTCTTCTGAAGCTGTGGAGAGCCATCAGCTGGGCTAGAAGTTGAGGTACCTACTGGCTGAGGGGAAAATAAATCGGGCATGAGACTAGATCATCTCCACCTTCCTCCATTCTGTTGATCTGGTAGTGAGGGAATAGTTGTGCACCTGCAAAGAGCTATTTGCTATTGAACAAAAACATTCATATAAACACGATTGGAGTGGGTGACCTTTTATGAGAAGTAGTGGCATACTAAGATTTATAACAGAGTGATGATATGACTGGAGCCCACAGCATTTTTAAAGGTGGAAGAATTTTTTTTTCACCTGGTAAACATTACTCTCATTGTGGGTTGTTTTCTTTTCCATGAGAACTTGTGTGTTACATAAAACATATTTTTCTTCAGAAATAGCAGTAACATCAATGACAGGTAAAATCATAGATTGTCCTTCTAGTATATGTTTGGTTGATAAAGTGAAAAAAGTTGTTTGTAGCTACAGTACTGATTATGGCTACTAGCTCTTTCCTTTCATAATTCCCAATTCTCAGCTTCATAAGAGACTGACATTAAGCTTTATCACTGACAGCTTGCCTATTTCAGTGAGATTCACAGAAAGGTACTGTGTGAAAAAATGAAATGAGAAGGTTCTGTTTGTAGATTGTAGTAAGGCAGGAAAATAAAATATGTGCTGAATGTGACTAGGCAGAACTTTAGAAACAAGAATCTTATTACTTCTTTCCTTTTTGCTAAAGGCATATTTGACTTTACTGTCACTAGCATTTGCAACGGTGAAATAGAAAGGAAATGTGTACTCAAATTGCTAAACTTTCACTACTGGCTCAAAATATAGGTACACATTAGGATATTAATGTATTTTTTCTGGCAATGCCTATATAACAGAACTGATTATCACAGTGGTGAAGAATGATAGAACTACTCAAAATTCAAACTTGTTTCCAAATTTTACAGCTATTTATATTAGAGTTTAAACTGCAGCTATTGATGTGAACATCCACAGACTCAGTATGATATCCAATATGCCTCCAGATGTGCACATCTCTCTTTACTCTTTATGATCTTCTATATTTCTATCTTCCTGTCTCGATTCTTTTTCTCGATTTGCACATAGTATTAGACTGCCATTTAACTTTAATTTTTTAAGCTAACTAGAAAGAAGGGGCTGAACAAATATTGGAAACATTTTCTTTGAGTATCCATTTGAATTAAACAGCCAGGTAACATTTGACCATGTTTGTGACCCTTTCATGTTTGCTTTTCATGAATTTTCAAGTGTTTGATCTCTGTTAGGGAATGGATTAGCAAAAAGCAAATTTGTAATTCAAATGCTGGAAACTCTACCAGCATCAATTTAAAATTGTATATTCAGATATTACATTTGAAATTTGAAATTCACATTGATTTGATTAATAAAGTGACTTGCAGCCAACTCATGTACCTCTGAATGCCTGTAATTTCACCTGGGGAGGAAAGTGATAAGGTCTTTTCAACAATCTTTCTACCTAAGTCTAATCCTGTTTTTCTTCAACCCTGTTTGTCTCCTGGTGAGTTTTAGTGCAGCCTCTAGGTTGTTTTAATTTCTGTTAGTTGTGAAAACTGCCATCAACAGTAAACTACGTTGGGTTGGTGAGCAGATAAAATTGGATGGGCTGGCATCTGAAAAATGCAAGAAAGAGAAGACTTAACTATTTGGAATTTTGAGGTAGAGTGTATTAGCAATGTATTAACTGATTCTATTAATGCTTACCTAATTAACAAATGTACAGTTTCACAAATATTTTAGGAAAATAAAAAAGTGACATTTTAAGACTAAATTTTTCATTGCAAATTATTCACTGAGTTCTGATAGCACAGATAGATGAGACTGGCTGTTCATTTCATCCTTGTTGTCTTGCAAGCATGAGTGCCAACTGTGTGTTGTCACTTGACAGAACATGAAGGATGCACCAAAACCACATTCCCAATGCAATATAAACACTGCATTCATTCTTGCTGTGTTCAGGATACATGACAGTTCAAGCAATAAAGCATGCAAGAGATGAACTTTAAAATATTTCTGAGGTTGAGAAGTCTCATAAGACATTATATTTTTTTTTAAGATATGTTTTCAATACATCTTCTCTTCCTACCCATTTTGCCCCTGAGGCAATCAGTTTGCTAACATCCATAGGGGTAATGGTCTTTCCTACTATGTACAATAACTTTTCATTAAAACTTCAAAGTTGTTTAAAATACATTAGGAGATGTCCTTAATTATTCTTTTTTCTTTTAACACTGGACAACCCCCTGCCCTGATCTCCGGTTCTTCTATCAACTTCATTGTGGTTCCCCTCTTTCTCTCTTCTTCCTCCCCTTTCCCCCCTCTGCCCCACCCCACACCCCATGGTTTGCTGAAGGACCAGCATACTCAGGAACATATTATCTAGGAATCGATGGAGGTTGTCAGAAGGAACTGATCTTCATAATTAGGCTGTATTCCATCCCATATACACTGTCTATTTTTCATACTAATTACTTTTCCTCTGTCAAAATTTGTCCCTTTTGTTTTCTGAAAAAAAAAAAAAGTAAAGAAACGGCAGTTTCTCTGCAGTATTCATTGATATAATGATGAGATCAGCACATCAGGGCTCCTGTGGAAGGAAAGAAGGAAGAGAGGAAGGGGGACATGCAGAATGACTTGCCCTGGCCTCCCATTTCAATGGGCTAGAGGATATCCCAGTCAGTCACACTATGAGACATCTTAAACCTATGGCTTTATCTCTCTTGGCCCCAGAAGAGTGTTCTAGATTAATTACTGTAAGAATACAAATACAAATATTTTATAAATAAGAAAATAGAAGCAAAGATGGTCGCATGTGAGTTGTTCAGAAGTACCAGGAGCAACCTGAGCTACATAGTTCTGCTCCATTAGTGAGCAGGAAGTTCATGATTTGGGCTGTGCCATTTTTTCTAACAGAGTTTGAATCCAGTGATATAAACAAAGGAGGGATTAAGAACTTAAAAAAAATAATTTAGAGCCATTTTAAGAAGTGGACATGAATGTGTTAATATGGAAGGCTTTTCATTTCTTCAACAGAGTTCCATAAACTGCTTTTGTTTTCATATTACAGTGAAACCATTCCTCAGATTCAGGCAGTTACAAAGATTGTTGGCTCAAACAGGTTGAGTTGATCCAAGATTTTCCTGTTAAAACCTTAGATAAGTTTGAATCAGCAAATACTGTCCATCATCTTAACACATGGGCACAAAAGGAAAAGTTTTAACAAGCA
>JAUNZM010000209.1:4645000-4654305 GCA_033459285.1 Clamator glandarius
AACTGAACTCTGAAGAACAAAAGAAACAGCAACATGTACAGCAGTAAAAGCTGCCTTGCTAGTAGTTATGATTTGCATATTCTAAGCCAGTTGTTAGTTGCAATTTCCTAAGCAAATCAAGCAGTTTACATGGCCTTACACACAACCAGTTATGGGCAGTTCCTTTGCAGATGTGCCCACAGGGCACATCTTTCCCTACCTTTTTCAGTTCATATCCAGCACAGAGACTCCTCAGCATGAAAGAATAATAGCAGTTGCCATATGGTTCCTCCTTTTAAATATGTCGTCTATACAAACTTTGTATTTACTTCAGTTGTGGTACATTGCATCCATACAGTGGATGCAAAAGTTTTGCCACATTGTTAAGGAACTTGCAGTAGGAACCCCATTGCTTTCTTCAGGCCTTCAACTGATGTCAAAGTCTGTGGCACATTGTGAAGAAATCGTCCCAAATAATGTGTCCAAGTTTCCCAGGTAGTTGATTGCTTGGAAAGAAACTTCAAGAAGTAGATGCTGTCTGCTCGTTTTAGCTGTCAAGCCTTAACTGTGCAGGGTCGTTCCCAACCTTTTAATAAACAGGCTCCACTCTGTCAGCTTGGTAGGGAATCAGAACTGAAGTCTTAGGACTGTGTTTCAAAGCACCCAAAACCAGGGATCTAAATTAAGCAGACTAGATCTCACCCTAGAGCATTAAATCTAAGTGAAGTAATTGAAGTTTTCTAAACATATAGCCACAATAAAATCAGTGAGAATATTATGAAATAAGGATTGCAGAACCAGGTCCTAATGACTTCTCCTGTTATTGCCAAGATGGCTATTTGAAATAATAAAGTTACCTAGCTGAATAAAGTATTAGAATAATGATTTTTCTTTTATTGAGCAGGATTCAGTAGTTACTTTCCTTTATATCTCTGCTATAAGCTTTTATTTCTTACTTACCAAACATTTCACAAGCTCACTGATTTTTTGCTCTGTAGTATTCTAATTTCTTCTCCAGCAGGATTTTTGTTTCTGGATTGTGTTATGTGCTACCCTCTCTTGGATTTATCATCACTTTTCTTTGCCCCTTATGGGGTTAAGATTAACACAAATCTGTTACATGTGATCAAGCACAACTGGTACCTGCTTTCCAATTGCAGTTTAGACAACAGGAACTGGTATCAAGTATACAAATATAGATTTGCTGTTCATGACTATAGAAGCACTCAGTTTGAGCTAAGCATAGGCGAGAACAGATGTGTGATTAAGGGAGTATCAGAGATTACAGTTCTCCTTTGTTAAAGTGGGATACTCTATTTAATATATATTTATACATAGGAGGGGAACAAAAAGGAGGGTCTCACATTTTAGTACATTTTTATAGTAAATTATTCAGTGAAATGGGAGATTAGAGTGGGATTCTACAACTAAAAGAAGATAAAAAAAAGAGTCATTCCATAACTGAAGAAGTTTTTGTCCCTGTAATGGATAATTATGGAATAACCCTCTTTTATAAGTGTTTAAAAGACATGAGAATGCTCTCAACTAAGTAGCTCTCAACTCTTACATCTTCTTTAAGAGCCTGTGATTTGTCATAGGGAAAAAGACCCACCTCTATATTTTGATCTTCTTTTATTCAGATTTTTACACTGTATCTAGGAGATTCAAAAGCCAAGAGGCAATTCAATATGGGTGCAGACATCCACCCATTTCAATCTCACTGGAGGACAAAGTGTGAACTCACCCATGTTCAGCAGTGCTGCAAATAAGGCTGTCTTATTCAGAGGTTTAAATATGGATTTGTGTTCCTAAAGTTAGAAAGTCCCTATGGAAATAATAACCACAGGACTATGAAAGCAAGAGCCTTCCGAAAACATGTTCTTGAAGATCACATTTGTTCAGATTGTGTGGGATCATGTTTGCAGTGGAGTCTGGAGATGAAAAAAGTCAGGTTCTTTTTTTACCTTTTGAAAATGTATTTAAGCATCCTTTAGTATCAAACATTGGAATTTGTTAGTGCAATGCATATTTCTAAGAAAGAATGGAAATGGGGAATGGATACAGTTTATTTGTAAATTAAATAAATATGTTTCCTCCATGCCCTTGAGAGCTGGCTGATTTATCAGTTAATAAAATAATCATACACCACAGACTTGTGCTTCCAATTTATTTTAAAAAGAAATAATATTGCATTTTTGACATATATGAATACAAATGTAACACTAGAGGAAACTCTGTGAGTAGCCCTGTATATACATCACCAGCCCTGCATGAATTACCTTACTTGCTTTTTCTCTGCTACTTATGGGATGGATTCTGCATAAACACTTATTTCTTCAACAGTTCTTAACTTACGCGAATGACCTTATAAACCTAACTGTGACTACCGTCTAGACAAAAAAAAACCCTATTCATCTGAATAATGTACAATGTGCATTTAGCACAGGTGAAAATAAAAGTCACATTCAGAAATTCAGTTTTAAACATGCAACTAGACTTCAATAGTATTTATGTTTAAGAGCATAAGCTAAACGTAAAAGTAAATATATGTATTAAAATAACTATGGCTAAATCTATTGTTTTTTTGACAAAAATGCTGATACAGATTTCAGTTCTGCAGAATTCGGACAAACAAAAATTATGCTAGACTGAAATGTTCATGTGCATCTCAGAAGTAGAAGGCTTATGCCTCTTAGTAGATTTAATTTTATTTTATTTGAATTCTTTTCAAGTTAAAACATACAGGAGTGCTGCAAGGTGGTAAGCTGGTGGCAGAGCTGGCATGCCACATGACAATTCAGCCCAGCAATAGCTGTGAGAATGCAATGAGCATGGATGTGAAAACCTTTTGTGAATATAGAGCTCATTCCTGTAGCCCTGATATGAATAGCTGACTCCAGTGTGTTTGTTTGCATCAGTAAGAAGCAGTCCCCTGAGTAGAGTGTACCATTTCAGACTTCGGGTTTTGTGTTTGATGGGAAGCTGGGTATTTCATCATTCCCATCCCCACCCCTCTCACTCCCTGTTCTAATCATCTTCTCCTTTTTTAGACATATGCCTCTACCCTTCTGCTCTTTAAATTGCCCCTGCTCCCTCCTGTATATTAGTCTCAGCTCTACTTTGTTATTTTTGTTGATTCCTGCATCCTCTGTCACTTCTCCAGATACTTCTCTCCCTCCGCTAGTATTTCCAGTTCCTTGGAGACCCTTCACACTCCCTCAAAACTAAGTAGCTCCTCATTTCCAATAGTATTTTAAAAATTCCAGACTATATTCTCTTCTCTTGAGAAAAAAAAGGAAAAAAAAAAAAAAAGAAAAAGCCCCACAAAAACCCCCAGAACCGCTTCTCCAGAAACTCCACTAGATTACACTCAGAGAATTCCAGGCAAATTCTCTTTTCACAGGGACAGAGGAGACTGAGACCTATGAGGATGCCAGGGCACATCAGCCACTGAAGTTCACAGAGCCACAGGCATCACCAGAAGTCCTTGGACTTTGCTGATAAAGCTCTTCTGTGGAGCAGGAAAATCGTCTCTTTCCTGCCAACAGTGCAGCCCTCTGAAAATTAGTGCAAGTGTTGGTGTAGCATTTGCACTTTGATGGCCAAACCAGGCTGAACTTGATGGGAGCCTCTCTACTGTCTTCAGGAGATATTTGGAGGATCTGGCCTCTGGGGGAGATACGTGCAGATGTGAGAGGGAAGCTTTTCCTTTCTCATGTATATCTGTCGAATAAATTGTTAGGGAATCATGATACATAACACTGCTATTTCTCAGAATGCATCCTGACAATATTTTCTGCTAAAGCATGCATTTTTCAATATAAATTGGGGCATTCCCCTTTAGAGGAAGACAAACTTGTGGTCGGTGTCCCTCCTGAAAGCTGAGGACTTCTCTGCCCATCCTACTCTATATTTCTTTGAAGTACCAAGGCAGACTTTCTGCTGAAAGCTTCCAACTGAGACTACTTAAACTGTCAGTTACACCGATGTAAATCTGGAGTTAACCCCACTACAATGTTCACAGAGGTTAGCCAAGGACAGCGCCTTCCCTCATCAATTGTGTGCTGAGCAGCACCTGGGGACCACAGACTCATATCTGGTAAATACTGACATCAGGGAGAAAGGCCTAAGGCAGAAGGACAGTAAATAAAAAAAAAATAATAAAAAAAAAGAGAAAAAGCATAAAGAAGTAGAGCTGAGAGGAGATGAAGTAAGGAGTCAGGAATCAGGGAGTAATGGATTTGTTATTCTGGTGTGCCCCCGATGAATGGGATGCAGAGGGGAAAAGAAGTACAGCTGGGACAGTATGCTTTCCCATCACCCCATAAAACATTTCAACAAAACAGCTTTATTTATGTTTAAATTTAACGAAATTATTTATTTTTTCTTTCAAATTCTATCTCAGTATGTGACATTTTGTAGCATAAGAATAAGTTGTCATATGTGCGGATTTTTCTTATTTTTTAGCCTATGCCCATTTTCTAATCACACTAAGACACTTTGGACTGAGCAGTTGCACTGATTAGTCCACACCTCAGATGTGCTGGAAGCATGAGTTCAAATGCACCCGAGGTGTGCATTAATCAGCCTCACCATACAGCCTGTCCTGTCTCGTTGCTTAATTAAATTCCAAACCAAATAGTTTTGGGGAGAAGGTTAGGAGCAACTACATTTTAAAATCAGTTTTACATGAGCTATCCACAGTGCATAGAAGAAAATACAAGATATATTTAGAACAATATTTTAATTTTTGATACTTTACTAGATTAGATGGAAAGAATGTGATGTTTAAAAAAGGAAAATGTGATTAAGAAGCTTAAGTGCACAGTATATTACATGAAAAATCTGATCATAAAGAAAGGTAATATCTACTCAAAATTATAATTTCTGTACTTTTGAAATCATCTCAGCAAGTAATATCTACCCATATCAAATTGTAGTACTTGTCAAAATCAACTGTAAAGCATCTCAAGTGCTCTTCTGAATCAACAAAACAGATGTATAGTGATGTGAGGTTGCGCTGAAATGGAAATAAAAGTGAACTAGATGCCAGTCATTGCCCTTAATCTCTTGAACCCGGCACTTAACACAGAGGATACCACAGGTCTTCGGGACACTGTTTAGAAGGGGAATAAATCAAGACTTTAATCTTGATAATGCACGCAAAAACACTCTATGAAATTATTTTCTTTCTGCTTTGGTAGAATCTGATGTGCTCAAAGATCACCTTGCCTTGTTCATAAACAAGAGGTGATGTTTGAAACAGTCCTATTTCAGATTTAAATAGAAATTAAAACTGAAATGTGTGAAACTTATAAAAAGGTGTTTAAATTTTTAAAATAGTAATTAAATACATACAGGTTCAAAACCCACCATCCCACTCCTTTCAGTAAAAAATATGTTTATGGGATAATATCTGCTGCAGAATGAATACAATGAATATAGATTTGGGTAAGATTACAGTATTGCTGATTTTTACTGGGGACCTAATAGAGGAAAAATGTCTGCAAGCATTGGCCATTGGAAAACAACAGCTGTAAACCCATAGCCCAGAACATTTATATGATGCTCAGTTCCTTTGCATATTTTGTATATTCTGCCATGCCTGGAAACATGATGAAATTGATTGTTTTTCCCTTGGCTTTGTGGTGATGGTGCCTTCCAGGTGTGTCATGCACAAGGGGAAACTGAGGGAAGCATAGACCACAAAATGAATGATCATTGCCTTCACCTGTCCTCTGAAAGGGTTAATCCTCTGAATTGCAAGTGAAAGGATTTTTGTAGGCAGATAAGGTATTGCAGATTCATCCACAATCTTTATCTACACTTGTTTTGCTTCCCTATTTTCAATTACATTTAGACTTGAAGAAGTTTTTGTAACCTATACAATGCTGAAAATTCTTGGCTTGTCTGCTACATATAATGAAGCCATCTTAGCAGAAGCTGTACATAAAGCAGCCCATTTTCATCAGTGGCATTACAGGGCAGACATGGACAAATAAATGAATGTGGAGCCCTTCTGACCCCATACTGACAGAAGGTCCAGACGGTCAGAAACCTTTCTTCAGATGGAACAAGGAGCCTAAGACCTAGTCTAGATGCCTCAGGATTAGACTCCTGGACTCAAAGCAACCTGCTCCTGTGGCTCAGTCCAGACAAAGCTGTCATCTTCACAAAAGGTGCTTGATCTCGTTTTGCTGCTTAAAGGCAAACGTGTTCATTTGTCCAGCTGAAGGTAGCAACCAACTAGAAATGTTTCAGTCTAATTTAAATGTATTTTGGCAAAGCTAATTCAGCCTTTTCTGGATTTCCTCCATCATTGACTCCTATGTAGGATTTGCCCCCTTGTCTATAGCATGCAGAAATTGCACCATAAATTCTAGCTCTTAAGAAAGATACAAGTAAGAGTGTTTGAGACCTTTTGAATTTAGCATATGTGACAATTTGGAAAGCTTCTGAAGAACATTTCTCTTGCGGTGTATGTGCTGCAGACAGGATTGATTCATGCAAAAGGGGAAACAAAGTGAGATCTACTTTCAATTCAGTTACGACCACAGGCACCAATTTTTTTGACACAAGCTGGTTAACCAAAAGGACAAGTCCTAAGGAAAAGCACAGAAATGGAACACAAGGTCTCAAGTTCTTGTTTCCAGCTCTGTCATTGATTCACCCTACAATCTCAGGTAGGTCCGATAACTTCTATGTCTAGTGCCTTAACATTATAAAGATTAAGTACACTGAGGACTTGTTAAATTTTTCCAGATATGGAAGTGATTTTGCTGGGTGCCAGAGGTCAACAGATTATTATGAAACAGACAACAGAGAAAAGAGGAAAATTAAAGCTCTGGACAATATAAACATACAGAAAATTCTAAAGGATACCTGTTCATTTCAGCATAAAATCCAGCTCAAACAGGCAGGAATGCTTATCAGCTGGAAAGTTATGCTGAAACAGAAATAGAGCAAAACATTTCTTCTCACACCAGGGTTCAGAATGGACTCAATCGTGGCTCTTCCCCCACAAGCATGGGATATCTGAGTGGTCCTCCCACCCTTCTGCTTCTGCTCTGTCTTCCACCGTTTCACCAGTGCACTGCAATAGTAATAGCTAAGACAGAAAGCCTGACTTTCCTTTGTCTCTTTTCCTCTTGAAAGTGCAGACTTTGAGGTTTGGTGCTTTGGTTCGTTTGTTCATTTTTAAAAGGGTTTTGTTTGTTACAAAAGTAAAAAATTGAAGGTTTTGGTGTTGTTTTTTTTTCCCTAAAATTCTAGGAAGCACTAAGTACATACCAGCAAAATGCTTCCTGCCAGTGCTTAAAGCCCCAAAAGAAACATCTCAGGAGAGCTACATGACTTTTACTAGATGAAGACACAGGTTTGTTCCAGGGGCATCCCAACATGTCCAGTCCACTTGGCACAGATGAGGTTTTACTCAGTGGCTGGCCCACTTGGTGCAGACCACTTTGCAGGAGGACTCAAAGCACAGCATATTGCACAGAATGTTTGCATTCTTGTTCACAGGAACACCTCTCTCCGAAGCCCAGAGGAAGTCGCACCATAGTGGGAGAAGCTTTCCCTGATCCCTATGCAGTGCATAGCTGCACTACAGCATCAGTAACTCACACTTCTGTGCCACGCCATCTACACAGATAGATGAAAATGTGCTTCCAGTTTTCTCCTCTCTCCTGTGGGTGTTGCAGCAGGTCCCAGCTGACCACCAGGCTGTGGAGGAGGTGTTTAGTTGCACAGTGGACTACTTTACAGAGACATGCATAGTCATTATTACTTCCACTGACTCCATAAGCTTTTGGGTCAGTTTTCCATACATTTTTTTTATTAAGGCTGACATTCAGGATTCGTTCCCTGCACTGAATGTGATGACACTTTGCTAAATGTATTATTCTTTTCACCTGGCCATGGTTCCTTTCCAAACCAAACACATAACAGAAATAATTTCAGCTTTATAGATTATTGCCTGAGAAAACTAGAGTGGCTGTGAAAGGCAAATCGACATCACAGCTGCTTTCTGTTTTAGATTTCTTGGTTAGGCTTTTTTGTTGTTTTTTCTCTTTTTTTTGGTTTAGATGCTTTCTGAAATGCTGAGCAAAATTGCGTTATCTGTTGCACCACAGCACATATATTGTTGTTCCCAAAGGTTTACTTATAACGTTCACAGCACCATTTATATTTTTCCTTTCCCCCTGTTGTCATTTCTGTACAGATTTAATACAGCAGAAACATGGCTTCCACTGGGAGCTACAGGTAGAGCAGTTCCAAAGTTCTCTATAATTGGTGCCTGCCATGGCTGCTCACAGTAAGTTATGTAAATCACAGCAAGGACCCACAACCCCTAAAGGCATGAATATTTTTTTCATTCAGTGCAGAGGATAACTACAGAATCTTAGTAATAGTCCCCTCCACATCAGGGATCTCCTTACCAGGCAAAGTCAAGGTCTAGAAACTGGCCATGTCAATTCTGCAATTTAAATCCTGCTGTTAAAGATGGTTTGGTAGGTATTAGAGTACATGAAGGCATTGTAGGCAATATTAATTTTTAAGATGTGTTTTCTCTTCATAGCCCTTGTGAATCCATCTGCTTGTGTTTACCCTCACTGCAGTAATTCCAACAAACCACGGATTTGATTATCTATTTCTCTTTTTCTGTAACAACTCTTTAATTTAAAATTAAATAAGGGGCTGACAGGGTTTCACTCTGAAAACGGAGAAATAATTCTTCTGATTTTCTATGCATTTTAGTTAAAATCTTGCCTAACAAGTGGTCAATATGAGGTTACCATTAAATCTGTTTCCTTTAAAATAGTACAGCAAGTGTGAAAATTTTTAGCGTAAATTCAATAAGTCAACTTCTGTCTTCTTACCATTTTTATTTCTCCCACAAATCTTGCATTTATGGGACATATACACCAGTTTATGCACTATATTACGTAACTGAATGGATCCTTAAAACATAGTAATTGTCTACTTCTATTACTAGGGAAAGATTTCCTAAAATAGAATCACATTGTTCACATTTTCACTGTGATTAGAAAATATCCCAATGCCCTTTGGCAAGGCACAAGAGGTAAAAAAAAAAAAAAAATTAAAAGAGGATATACCAACCATATACCAACCCCCTCAGACTGAATCTTAATCTAATCTAATAACTTCCCCTATTTTACCTCCACCCTTTTTCTTCTACTTACTCAAGTAAGTTAAGCTCAGAATCTGTATCTGGTTTTCACTTACAGCTGCTTCTCTTCTCTTCTCTTCTCTTCTCTTCTCTTCTCTTCTCTTCTCTTCTCTTCTCTTCTCTTCTCTTCTCTTCT